>OY787673.1:2500-7500 GCA_963678985.1 Spisula subtruncata | reverse complement strand
AATTCATCAAATTGAACAAAATGTTTTTATTGGTTGACACAGTCACGTGACCTCAGTAGGTTTGGGTGCGGGTTGGGTGTGGGTCTGGGCCATTTCAAACGACAGCATTGTAGCGATTCGACGTGTTATTTTGTACGAAAATTTTTGGAAAGTTAAAATGAAATTAAATTGAAACTTATTTGTTGAGGTAAGTCATCTTCTTGTTTCGAACTGATTACATTTAATTTCTTTGATAGTCATTTGAGCCCGGTTGATTCGGGTCGGGCCGAGCCAGTATTATCGAATCTGTGTTGCATAGTTGAGGTGAAGCTGATCCAGTCGGGTCGGGCCGAGCAAGCAGGATCGAACCCGTGCTGCGTGGTTGAGATGGAGCCGAAGTGGCTGTAAAGGTAACCCGAATGTTTGAAATGGATCGGGTCAGGCCGAGCTAGTAGAATCGAACCTGTCACGCCGAGCCAGCAGGATCGAACCGGTGCTGCGTGGTTGATGTGGAGCTGAACTGGTTGTAACGGTAACCGGAATGTGTATAATGGATCTAGTCGAGCCGATCCAGCAGGATCGAACCTGTGCTACATGGTTGAGTTGGAGCTGATCAGGTTAGGGTTACGTATGGGTTGGATCTTGGTATGGGGTAGGGGTTGGGTCTGGGTATGCCTTAAGTTTGGGTGCTGGTATGGGTTGGGTCTGGGTATGCCTTAGATTTCCACGACCAACCCAAGACTAACACGACCCACCCCTGACCCACGACCCACCCGTGACCCATTCGTGACCCACCCCTGATCCACGACCCACTCCTCACCCAGGGTTAGGGTTAGGGTTAGGGTTAGGGTTAGGGTTAGGGTTAGGGTTAGGGTTAGGGTTAGGGTTAGGGTTAGGGTTAGGGTTAGGGTTAGGGTTAGGGTTAGGGTTAGGGTTAGGGTTAGGGTTAGGGTTAGGGTTAGGGTTAGGGTTAGGGTTAGGGTTAGGGTTAGGGTTAGGGTTAGGGTTAGGGTTAGGGTTAGGGTTAGGGTTAGGGTTAGGATATGAGCAATTTACGAAAATTGAACATTTGTTCAATTCATCAAATTGAACAAAATGTTTTTATTGGTTGACACAGTCACGTGACCTCAGTAGGTTTGGGTGCGGGTTGGGTGTGGGTCTGGGCCATTTCAAACGACAGCATTGTAGCGATTCGACGTGTTATTTTGTACGAAAATTTTTGGAAAGTTAAAATGAAATTAAATTGAAACTTATTTGTTGAGGTAAGTCATCTTCTTGTTTCGAACTGATTACATTTAATTTCTTTGATAGTCATTTGAGCCCGGTTGATTCGGGTCGGGCCGAGCCAGTATTATCGAATCTGTGTTGCATAGTTGAGGTGAAGCTGATCCAGTCGGGTCGGGCCGAGCAAGCAGGATCGAACCCGTGCTGCGTGGTTGAGATGGAGCCGAAGTGGCTGTAAAGGTAACCCGAATGTTTGAAATGGATCGGGTCAGGCCGAGCTAGTAGAATCGAACCTGTCACGCCGAGCCAGCAGGATCGAACCGGTGCTGCGTGGTTGATGTGGAGCTGAACTGGTTGTAACGGTAACCGGAATGTGTATAATGGATCTAGTCGAGCCGATCCAGCAGGATCGAACCTGTGCTACATGGTTGAGTTGGAGCTGATCAGGTTAGGGTTACGTATGGGTTGGATCTTGGTATGGGGTAGGGGTTGGGTCTGGGTATGCCTTAAGTTTGGGTGTAGGGTTAGGGTTAGGGGTTAGGGTTAGGGTTAGGGTTAGGGTTAGGGTTAGGGTTAGGGTTAGGGTTAGGGTTAGGGTTAGGGTTAGGGTTAGGGTTAGGGTTAGGGTTAGGGTTAGGGTTAGGGTTAGGGTTAGGGTTAGGGTTAGGGTTAGGGTTAGGGTTAGGGGGTTAGGGTTAGGGTTAGGGTTAGGGTTAGGGTTAGGGTTAGGGTTAGGGTTAGGGTTAGGGTTAGGGTTAGGGTTAGGGTTAGGGTTAGGGTTAGGGTTAGGGTTAGGGGGTTAGGGTTAGGGTTAGGGTTAGGGTTAGGGTTTAGGGTTAGGGTTAGGGTTAGGGTTAGGGTTAGGGTTAGGGTTAGGGTTAGGGTTAGGGTTAGGGTTAGGGTTAGGGTTAGGGGTTAGGGGTTAGGGTTAGGGTTAGGGTTAGGGTTAGGGTTAGGGTTAGGATATGAGCAATTTACGAAAATTGAACATTTGTTCAATTCATCAAATTGAACAAAATGTTTTTATTGGTTGACACAGTCACGTGACCTCAGTAGGTTTGGGTGCGGGTTGGGTGTGGGTCTGGGCCATTTCAAACGACAGCATTGTAATGAGGTGGAGTTGAACTGGCTGTAACGGTAAATGGTAACGCTTGTGCTTTGCCCTATCCGTCAGTCGCTGCGTAGCACCATCGCAGCAATTTTCAGATGGGCCATTGCATGACATAATTTAACAACAAGGCTGGCGACTGGATTTAGCAACTATTTTAAACGACAAGGAAGTGGACTCAGGACTGGAGGAGGGAGAATTATTCAATCATTCAATCTGTTGAATATCCATTCAAGCTATGGAAGGGGAAGGGATACACAAGATGAATCCGCATTCGTGTACAACGAAGCACTCAAACCATCATCAGGAGGGAGACTTATTCAATCTGTTGAATATACCGAGACTAACCCACAACCCAACCCTGACCTACCCTGACCTAACCCTGACCCATCCCTAACCTACCCCTGACCTACCCCTGACCCACGACCAAGGGTTAGGGTTAGGGTTAGGGTTAGGGTTAGGGTTAGGGTTAGGGTTAGGGTTAGGGTTAGGGTTAGGGTTAGGGTTAGGGTTAGGGTTAGGGTTAGGGTTAGGGTTAGGGTTAGGGTTAGGGTTAGGGGTTAGGGTTAGGGTTAGGGTTAGGGTTAGGGTTAGGGTTAGGGTTAGGGTTAGGGTTAGGGTTAGGGTTAGGGTTAGGGTTAGGGTTAGGGTTAGGGTTAGGGTTAGGGTTAGGGTTAGGGTTAGGGTTAGGGTTAGGGTTAGGGTTAGGGTTAGGGTTAGGGTTAGGATATGAGCAATTTGCGAAAATTGAACATTTGTTCAATTCATCAAATTGAACAAAATGTTTTTATTGGTTGACACAGTCACGTGACCTCAGTAGGTTTGGGTGCGGGTTGGGTGTGGGTCTGGGTTAGGATATGAGCAATTTGCGAAAATTGAACATTTGTTCAATTCATCAAATTGAACAAAATGTTTTTATTGGTTGACACAGTCACGTGACCTCAGTAGGTTTGGGTGCGGGTTGGGTGTGGGTCTGGGTTAGGGTTAGGGTTAGGGTTAGGGTTAGGGTTAGGGTTAGGATATGAGCAATTTACGAAAATTGAACATTTGTTCAATTCATCAAATTGAACAAAATGTTTTTATTGGTTGACACAGGTGGAGTTGAACTGGCTGTAACGGTAAATGGTAACGCTTGTGCTTTGCCCTATCCGTCAGTCGCTGCGTAGCACCATCGCAGCAATTTTCAGATGGGCCATTGCATGACATAATTTAACAACAAGGCTGGCGACTGGATTTAGCAACTATTTTAAACGACAAGGAAGTGGACTCAGGACTGGAGGAGGGAGAATTATTCAATCATTCAATCTGTTGAATATCCATTCAAGCTATGGAAGGGGAAGGGATACACAAGATGAATCCGCATTCGTGTACAACGAAGCACTCAAACCATCATCAGGAGGGAGACTTATTCAATCTGTTGAATATACCGAGACTAACCCACAACCCAACCCTGACCTACCCTGACCTAACCCTGACCCATCCCTAACCTACCCCTGACCTACCCCTGACCCACGACCAAGGGTTAGGGTTAGGGTTAGGGTTAGGGTTAGGGTTAGGGTTAGGGTTAGGGTTAGGGTTAGGGTTAGGGTTAGGGTTAGGGTTAGGGTTAGGGTTAGGGTTAGGGTTAGGGGTTAGGGTTAGGGTTAGGGTTAGGGTTAGGGTTAGGGTTAGGGTTAGGGTTAGGGTTAGGGTTAGGGTTAGGGTTAGGGTTAGGGTTAGGGTTAGGGTTAGGGTTAGGGTTAGGGTTAGGGTTAGGGTTAGGGTTAGGGTTAGGGTTAGGGTTAGGGTTAGGGTTAGGGTTAGGATATGAGCAATTTGCGAAAATTGAACATTTGTTCAATTCATCAAATTGAACAAAATGTTTTTATTGGTTGACACAGTCACGTGACCTCAGTAGGTTTGGGTGCGGGTTGGGTGTGGGTCTGGGTTAGGATATGAGCAATTTGCGAAAATTGAACATTTGTTCAATTCATCAAATTGAACAAAATGTTTTTATTGGTTGACACAGTCACGTGACCTCAGTAGGTTTGGGTGCGGGTTGGGTGTGGGTCTGGGTTAGGGTTAGGGTTAGGGTTAGGGTTAGGGTTAGGGTTAGGGTTAGGGTTAGGGTTAGGGTTAGTGGGTTAGGGTTAGGGTTAGGGTTAGGGTTAGGGTTAGGGTTAGGGTTAGGGTTAGGGTTAGGGTTAGGGTTAGGGTTAGGGTTAGGGTTAGGGTTAGGGTTAGGGTTAGGGTTAGGGTTAGGGTTAGGGTTAGGGTTAGGGTTAGGGTTAGGGTTAGGGTTAGGGTTAGGGTTAGGGTTAGGGTTAGGGTTAGGATAGGGTTAGGGTTAGGGTTAGGGGTTAGGGTTAGGGTTAGGGTTAGGGTTAGGGTTAGGGTTAGGGTTAGGGTTAGGGTTAGGGTTAGGGTTAGGGTTAGGGTTAGGGTTAGGGTTAGGGTTAGGGTTAGGGTTAGGGTTAGGGTTAGGGTTAGGGTTAGGGTTAGGGTTAGGGTTAGGGTTAGGGTTAGGGTTAGGGTTAGGGTTAGGGTTAGGGTTAGGGTTAGGGTTAGGGTTAGGGTTAGGGTTAGGGTTAGGGTTAGGGTTAGGGTTAGGGTTAGGGTTAGGGTTAGGGTTAGGGTTAGGGTTAGGGTTAGGGTTAGGGTTAGGGTTAGGGTTAGGGGGGGGTTAGGGGGGGGGGTTAGGGTTAGGGTT